>BMAO01012413.1:0-26230 GCA_019973975.1 Trichonephila clavata
TTAAAACAATAAAATGAGTATGAATAGCATTTATTTTCGGTACTGTTGATCTAATATGAATCTTTAACAGAAAAATATTTATTAACCCAAATCTTAAGGGATTTAAAAATGTGATACCCGAGTTGTAAATTTTCACTTTCTACATCTTACGTATTATTTTATTTTCATTTCATGAAATTTTTACACTTAACTTCGAAATCAAAATTCATTTTACATTTATTGTGTGTAACAAAAAGGTACTCGCATATTATCGCGAAAGTGCCTAAGTTAAAGATAACTCGCCAAATTGGCAGTAACGATTTCACATGTGTCCTACGCGCTGAATTAGCAACCATGTACTTCGTTTTATATAATGTCGCCAATACGGTGGCGACAATACGCAAGTATCAACAAAAATATTACTTTTCGAGAGAAAAAAATGCAACTATTATTTGATCCCGAACTGCATGTCTTCGAACTTTTACCGCAAATATAAATCTTTGAAAACTGCAAAAATGAATTCGATGTAATAGTTAAACAAATGTGTATGCATTTTGAACTAGTTCCAGAAGCAATTTGATTCATTATTTATATTTATGTTTCTCTAGAAGCATTATATTGTTTCCTTAAAATCATATACAAGCAGAAAATTAACTTTTATTTAAAAAAATTCAGCCCTTCAATAATAAGTTATTAGAAATATCTAGGAAACATTATGATAAATAACAGATTTTTCTAAGTAAAAATTTCCAAACAATGCCAGAAAGAAATAGCTTTTTTACATATTATGTAACCTGAAGAAAAAAACCTTTTGACTAAACTAACACTCATTAGGCCCAGGTGTGTAAGTACTCTTTATATGAATTATTTTGTTTAAATAGAAACATCTATCCACATGGAAATAAAGAAAATGCATTGCTATATTAAAAATTAAGATCGTTTTTTGTTAAATGAACTGATTTTACACTCTCCTATCACCAAAGAAAACAAATATTATAATTTTTAAGTTACTGGTTTTTTAAAAATTAAAATACTTAAATATTTCAGTCCTTAGAAGAATGTAAAAACAACTAAAACAGTAGATTTTTGCATTAAAAAACATTTAAAATAAACAAGTTTTTAACCAACTGGAAAGAGTTTTTAGAGAAGTTTTCTCTCTCTGCACCCATTTAAAAGAACAAATAACATCCCAAGGAGCAACAGAATCATAATCTAGCCATTTTTCTACTTTATACAGCATTTTATTTTCAATTATTCACTGTTAACAAGAAAAATAAAAAAAACCAAAATCATATTGTTGAAATATTTATTCTGGAAATTGTACACATACATATATACATAAAAAATAAACAAGAATATAAGTGAAATTTTTGAAATTTTTTTTAATAAACACTATCTAATCCATATTATAGTCAACTCCATCCTTATTTGTGCAGAACAGATTATGTTTTAGTGTAATATATATTGAATTATCATTGTAAATATAGGAAAGTGTGTAAAAGTACATAAATAAACAACTTTTTAATTTTTTTATCAAATCATGTCTTTGAGTTACAAAATGTGAGTGAAAATGCCTTTCAAACAGTGTTGTTTCAAATAAATTACATGTTAGGATATGCGAGTCATCTAAATTATTTACTGCAGAATTTATAGATAGCTGGTTCTGAAAGGAATTTTGAAAGTTTTCTCATTAGAGTAAAATTTTTACAAAGGTTGTTCATAATTATATAGTTTTCGAAATTACTATCTACAAAATTTAGCATAACACATGTAGTGATATGCTATACCTGTATGAGTATTTAGAACATAAGGACAAAGGCTACAATGTGAAACCAATGGTCTTTGGCAGAAAGTGCAAAATGTATGAAATTCATAAATTAATTTTATCCATAAAATATTTTTTTTTAAAAATTCAGAGCTATATGCAAAATTTAAAACAAATTATGAGTGGAAACATTAAAAATCAAGATTTGTACTAACAAGCAGAAATGAAATTAGTGCAAATTAAAAATAAAGCATTCATAATTTAGAAACAAGATAAAAGATTTAAAAAATACAATTTTTATAAATATTGCACGTCTACCTGAATTTCACATTTATAAAAACAACAGTTAAAAAAATACCACACATTGGAACAATATATACGGGAACTAATTTGTTATCAGTACACTACACATTAAACATCTTTTAGAAGTGGTTTTGAAATCGCTGCAAATAAATTTTGGCATCCAATAGTATTCAATCAATGATGATGGTCTCCCACTAAGAACTCAACATGACAATAATTTAAAAGAATGGCTTATTCCTGGCAAAAAAGGAATTACATTAAGAAGCAAAAACATAAGTACTTTTTTTTATAGAAAACCAATTAGAAAAATATGAATGCCAGGATTTAAAGAAATAGAACAAAAGGTATTTAGAAATGCCAAGAAAAAAGCAGAAAAAAATAAAATTGAAACTGGAAAAATAATAACTGCATATAAAAGAGTGGGGTGCTCAATATCAATTGTTATAATTTCTTACTAGTTCTATTCCAAAATGCAGAGTTAGTGTAAAAATGTAGTACAGAGGACCCCACGCCTTTACCACGATGACATTAATTTTCTAGTTAATCATTTTATTCTTATATAAGATTTACTTCTTACTTTTTAGTTTGACAAAAAAGCATGTTTCTTAAAACTATAATTTAAATTAATTGTGCTTCAAATACGTCAGACTGAACAAATTACGTATTATCACAACAAATGCCAAATCTAATAATAACACACCAAGTTGGCAACCCTGATTGGTAATTGCGTCTTATTGCAACCTATTAGCTATATTATATGAAATGAAGCACCTGGCAGCCAATTCAGTGTGTACCACACATAGGAAATCGGGGTGGCCAACTCAGCGAGTTATTTAGAGTCAGCGATTGTCGCAAAAATACACAAGTACCCTCCGAGTTCCTGTGTGTTGAACGTGCTGAATTGGCAAACAGGTGCTTTGTTTCATATAATGTCACCAATTGGTTGTGATAATACGTAAGTACCAAGATTTATGTTTTTTCACTTGTGTACAACATACCTGCATACAGGAGTTTTTGTACCCAAGCTGTATTAATTTTTGGTACTTTCATAATATTGCAACCATATTGGTGAAATTATATGTAATACAACACATGGTAGTCAATCTGGCGCATACGACACATGCAAAATCAGGGTCACCAACTTGGCACGTTATCTTGAACATTGGCATTGTTGTGGTAATATGTATCGTAAAATCTGGTGTATGGTGCACACTTTTAACACAAAAAATAAGATTGAATTTTATGCGTGCACGTTATATACCAGGTATAAAAATAAGAGCTTTAAAAAATGTGAGCACAGGAAAAAAAATTAGATTTCTACATAGATCAAAATAATAGTTATTTAAAAGAAATGGCATTCCTTATGAACTTAAAGGGTTGCACTTCTAGATGTATACTATTTTTTACTAAAGCTTCGAATAAATGACTTTCAAACTTTAAGAGCATGACTCGCATACATCTCAGGTTTCTTCATGATAAATGGGGGTGCACATTCTCAGCAAATAAACATAAAAATTAAAAATTGCTACTTGAAAGTATAAGTGCATGTAATACGATGGTATACATGATATGCCAGATTTTATGGTAAAAACATAATTTTTCTCTACCTTTCTTTAATGAGTAAAAGCATAAAATATATTTATATTGGGTTAAATATAAAGAATCTGATATATATACTTCATTTATTTTCATCCAAATAAACAAAACACTATAGTCACAATAAAGGAACCATAAAATAAATGTATTGAAATAATTTCTTTATGAGAACTTTTAAGACATTTTCCATAAGTTTACCAATAAGCTAGAAAAGTTCTTTAAAATCTACAAGAAATTAGTCTCTTAAAAAGATTACTAATTGAAAACAAAAATTTATTTTGTAGGCTTGCCTTTTTCAAGACATGCAAGCTATTTTAAAGTTCAATATGAAAATAAAACTATTCCAATGTAGCAAAGGAATACTTAAATTATTATTTGCCTATAAGCAAGTGCCCAAAAAATCAACAATGTGACTTATTATGAATCAAGTAAATTTCATTAAGATATGTGACTACCCAAAATTCGCAGTTTTGGTGAAAATTTTCAAAAATTACTTTTGTGTTTTTATTTTAAAGACTATACATTAAAGATTCCAAAAACACTCTATTTTTGTTTCTATAATATCTAGAAGCAAAGTTATAGAATAATTAGTAAACTGGAATTGGAGTTAACAAAACCAGATGCTGATCCCTACACAAAATATTTTTAAGATATTGAATTTAAAATTTCAGAACATGTTTTATTTAGTTCTATCTCTGTTATGAATCAAAATCTAATCTCTGTGTATATACAGTGAACCCAAAAAGTGTTCGTACACTTGCAATTTCCTATAAAATTTATTGTTTCTGACTAATAAAAATTAATATTTTGGAATTGTAATTTTTTTATATCTGTAACTTGTTCTTGGTGGAATGACATAATTATTTTTTTAAAAATTGTATAAATATTATTTTTAAAAATTCATAATCAAAAAGCTCCTGAAAAATTACGCCACTAAAGTCTTAGAACACTTAACAAAAATCTCAACATAGCTTTAAATATTGTATTTCTTTCTTAGTTTAGAACTTAGTAGGATATCTTTTAGTGTCCACAACAACTTTTGGACATCTTGATATAGATTTATTGAGTTTTTGTAATTTCTGCATTGATTTTCCTCCATGCTTCTGTGATTATTGTTTTTACTTCCCATTATGTGTTTATATGTCATGTTTTCTTTTTATTTTAAATCTAGTTCTCCCCAAATATGCTCTGCTGGGCTAAATAAATTGATTGAGGCGGTGTTTTCAAACTTTTGGGTACAGTTATAGAGACACCAGCAGTGTACATTGAGAGCAGTTCGCTTGGCGTCATTATCCTGTTAAAAAATGAAGTCGTCTGAAATATCCAAATTTTGAGAGGATAATTTAAAATTTCTCTTTAAAATATTTAAATAGAGCTCATGATTCTCAACACCATCAAAAAATACCAAATTACCTAATTCCTGAAGCCTATTTACACCCCCCCCCTCCCCCGCAAGAACACCTCTGTGTTGAAGCATGGAGGTGGAGGAGCTCTTGTTCCACATAAATTCACTGGATTAAATGCCTCATTTTTTCCTTTAAAACTATTATATGCCCATCAGAACCAAAAATGTTGAATTTTCTGTCATCCCGATCACTTTCCTGTCAATTTTGAATTTTCTGAAACTTAGTCACAAGAATCTAGTTGGATGAATGAACCATGGAAGTGGAAGTGTTCTTGAGTGGGGGCGTAAATCAGACACAGAATTTGGTAATTTTTGATGGTATTGAGAATCATGAGCTCTAGTTAAATATTTTAAAGAGAAATTTTAAATTGTCTGTCCAAAATTTGATATTGAATATGACTTCATTTTTTAACAGGATAATGATGCTCTCAATGTACACCGCTGGTGTTTCTATAACTTCCCCAAAATTTTGTGAAAACACCTCCTCAATCAATTTATTTAGCCCAGCAGAGCATATTTGGGGAGAACTAGATTTAAAATAAAAAGAAAACATGACATAAACACATAATGGGAAGTAAAAATAATAATCACAGAAGCATGGAAGTAAATCGATGCAGAAATTACAAAAAACTGATTAAATCTATACCAAGATGTTTAAAAGTTGTTGTGGACACTAAAAGATATCCTACTAAGTTCTAAATTAAGAAAGAAATACAATATTTAAAGCTATGTTGAGATTTTTGTTAAGTGTACGAAAACTTTTGTGGCGTAATTTTTCAGTAGCTTTTTGATTATTAATTTTTAAAATTAATAGTTACACTATTTTTTAAAAAATAATTATGTCATTCCATTAAGAACAAGTTGCAGATATAAAAAAATTACAATTCCAAAATATTAATTTTTATTAGTCGAAATCATTAAATTTTATAGGAAACTGCAAGTGTACGAACACTTTTGGGGTTCACTGTATTTATGTACTTCATTGCATTTAAATGTAAAAAATATCATTAATTTTTTAAAAAATCGAGTTTTTGCATAAAATTTGGCATATTTAAAAAACTTTTAAAAGTAATACACATCTTTTAATTCCTAATATATAAAGATGTTCCATTATTTATGTACTGTATAAATATTATTTGAATACATTCATTAGAATTTTGTGTAAAAGATCCTAATTGCAATTTTTCATGAAAATTTTACTAACCTCGACAATTTTTATAATCTATAAAACTCTCCAGAAAACAGCAAAAGGGTTGAAAATTAGTTAAACATGAAGCTAAAGAGTTTGAGCTATAAATATGGTGAGTTTAAGAAATGTACAACTAGTAGAACATTTTTCATATTGTATTTAAATCTTTAAAAGCATTGTCTGAGAAACTATGTTTTTTGGCTTCACGGTAAAGTTCACAAATGGATTTCTTTTGAAGACATTGAATTAACATTTTAAGAAAACTTTTATTTTATTTGTATTATAGACTATAATCTCTGTGTATGTATTTATGCATTTTATTGCACATACAATTTGTGAGAAAAAACATGCTTTTTTTTTAAAAAAAAATTGACCAATTTCAAAAAAATAATGTAAATCTTATCGCTCTAGGCACAGATAATGATGTTATTTGTGTGCAGTTTTAATATTATTTGAATATATTAATTAGAATTTTCAATACAAGGTTTACTGTAACTGCAATTTTTAACTAAAAATTCCCAATCTATCCAAAATAATTTAAAATTTTGTGGAATTGTATTTTAATTCCTGACTCAAGTGTAGTATAGGGGAGAGGGCCCTTTCGATTTTTATATAGATATTATTGGTTAGATAACGAATTCATTCTGGCTTCGGGAAACCTATCGCTAAGTGAAGTAGCTTGGCGATCGATTTTGGTCACCAAAAAAATTTGACATCGCCAAGTATCTATACTACACTTGAACCTTAATTCCTAGTTCTATGCACATCCTTTTTAAAGAAAAAAGTGTTTTTTTAGTTGAAAATTTATTTCAATAAAATGCTCCGAGGGTATTTACATACCTTAAATTTGTTTAAGTAATCCGCCTAAAAAAGGCATTTTTATCACATTTTCCCGCTAAATTCCTATAAAAGCCTTACAAAATTAAAACAATCTAGTACTCATGTGTTCGTCCGCGGGTAGCGTGGTAGAAACGAAAAATAGTTCGGAAGATTTATGAGAACTAAATTTGTTGTTGAACCCCAATCTTTAAAATATGTAGCCAGTATATTAAAAAAACTTTTTTAATCCTGAATATCTTTTTGATTTGTTTGATAGTGTTAATTAACCATTTTTTGAAATTTTGAGTACACATGTAATGTCTCATATTTGTAAAGGCATGCGTTCAAATCTGATATAAACAAACTCATTTCAAACTGAGTAAGTCCATGTAGTCATTTTTGAGTATTTCTTTTTTCTCCGTGTTATAGCTTCTACGAGATTGGCAATGGTATCATGAAGGGATGCAATGACCTGATGGTTAGGTCGCGATAGTTTTGAAGGTGTACAACATACAAGCCGAGTTTCGGATTTCGAATCCCAATTACCCAAAGACCTGTTGAGAAAAATAATAAGCTTCATTTTAAAATCACTCTCGAAGCTGTGAAAAAAGAATTGGTTGGTGCAGCATCGTTCTTATTACTTGACCAAGATTCCGAATCAGGCAGCTTTTAAAGTTGTTAATTCAAAACGACTATCCTGAATGAGTTGTAATTTTTTTTTCTTACAAATTTTGTGAAGTGTGAGCTCACAAATAGGTGCTTGTCACTTGACTTTGGTTCAAAAGTATGAGTTTTATTATTCCAGATGAGTTGATTCGAAACCAAACTGGACTATATTAATAACAAGAGTTCGGGTATGCTTTTCGGTAAAAATGAAGTAATTTACTGAAGTATATTCTATAAGGGTTATATGATAAAACTATTTATTTAATATAGAAAAGACGCATTCGTCATCGGTATTTGTCTTTTAGATCGTAATGAACTGTGTCCCTCTTTTATTTTATTGAATTGTGAATAATTGCATTATTGTTATTGTCGTGCATGAATATTTTAATACGGTTATTATCGCATGTTTTTTATTTTAAAAACCAAAAGGAGGAAAATACGAAAAATTAATGTATCAACAAAAATTAAACTCATTAGATCCTTTAGCATTGAAAAATTTTTGGGGTTTGAATGCGGTATATTTTAGAATGCACTAATATTTAATTTCACAAGTCCATTTTGTGTTGTGATTTGACTGTTTCTGCAATATAGCTTAGCTAGATATTTTGTCTTCCGGAAATGGACTGTGGCTTCATGTTAGAGGACACCAACTGTAATTCGATACATCTAACTATACTAAAACAATTCCTGTATTCCGTTATATTATTTCAGGAATGTTTAACAGTTAAAATTTTATACGGGAACTTGTGCTCTCTACGTAAATTGATATATTGCTTAAGGAATATTATCACTCGGATTAAATAATTTTTATCCTGAAATTTCAAGAATTCTCAAGTGCCAATCATAATTTCTCAATTTAATATCAAACACAAATATTACTTAAAAAATTATTAAAATTTAATGTTTACGTAATTGTTCACTGTTAAAATTTTTTTTCCTATTGTTACTTGTTTTATTCAGTGGAATGATTTGTAAAGTTTCATTATCAGTTCTGTGATTAATAGCCTATTTTATGAATTAATAATGGCGAATTTAGGCATTAAAGCTTTTGATATTGATTTAACAGGCTTTAATTTAGTTCAGTAAGGAACAAACTATGGCACGCTGGCCAGATTCGACCTTTCCAGAGAGTCGAGCCTGTCGTACTTTTACATTTTTAACACGTTTTTAAAAGTTTGCCCATCTGTGATAGAGACCGTTCTAAATGTATCGTAAGTATGAAATAAAGTATACAAAACTTTATTTGAAAAGAAATTGTCTTTTTAGACTAGTTGAAATTTTTTTCAGTTTAATTCATTTGAGTGGAAACTGAATATTTTGCAGACTTGTTTTCTAAAAAATTAAGGAGAAAATTTTAAAATATTAATTTTTATTTAAGTAATGCGAGGAGTATGAATTAGCAGTGATTAATTGCTTTAATTTTTAAGTGATTAATTATTTTTATTAAAACAAATAAATCGGTATTCTTCGTTAGAAAATCGAGTTGAATAAAATGAATTTCTTGCATTTGTTGTGTTAAAGCAAGGTAAAGCATTTCCATTTCTAGAATATTTTCAATCTTTTCGTTAGTCAGTACAAGGGAAATGAACGTGAATAATGCATCAAAATTTAAAAGGGAGAAATTGAGGAATATATAATTGATTTATTTTTAAGCAAATATTTTATTACTTTATTAGAAAAAAATGCGATATTTCTTTTTCGAATAGATTGAAAAGTAATGACTTTGGGAAAAAAAAGTATCCTCACCTTTGATTGTGTATGAATGGTAAAAAACGATGTTTTTTAATTTACTGAATAACTGTTACAATATTATTCAACGTTATTCCTTTCAGAGTACACAGTTCTAAAATGCTAGTGAACCAGATTTTTTTTAATGGATGTAATTCTTTATTTGTAATATGTACATCTTTCTTTTAAAGTATTTTCTACAAACTGCGACAACTTTTTAAAATATTGTTAGAAATTTATTTTTTATTCATTTTTGGA
Source organism: Trichonephila clavata (assembly GCA_019973975.1). Lineage (NCBI taxonomy): Eukaryota > Metazoa > Arthropoda > Arachnida > Araneae > Nephilidae > Trichonephila > Trichonephila clavata. Next base: position 9,709 of record BMAO01012413.1, read on the forward strand.
TTGATTTTGGTGAAAACATATAAAAATGGCAAAAATAATTCTTTCAATGTATTTTATTAAGGAAACGGACAATTTTCAGTTTGAATAAGGCATTATTTGCCCTGTACGTTATATAAACAGTAAAATTAATTATAATGCATAAAATAAAAAAAAATGCATAAAATTACTCTTAGAAAGCACTTACCTATGCAATGAACTATTATATTTCAATAATTTACATTTTTCTCTGAATTAGGGGTCAAAGATGTTATAAGATGCAAATTTTTCAAAAACCATTTATCTCAGAGGGAAAAACGATAAAAGAGGATAAATATATTCTAATATCTTTTCTATTACTTTCTAACTACTTCTCAACACTGTACTTCGCGTCAACAGGCAATAGAATTATCTGTCTTCTTAATGTAATCAACTAAACACAGTCCGCCGGTTAAAAACTCTTCCAAGAAACTATCTCTTCTTGGTACCGCAGACCAGGCGCTGTGCGTTGGCCTAAAATCAAAGGGACTCAGTTTCCTTAACACCAAATTCAGTCTAGCGCTCCCCCGCGCTACTAAAACAAGGGACTCTCTCTTTCCTGACCGTCTCGTTCGAGGATCAATTACCTTCTGCCTTAAAAAAAAAACAGTAACCGACTGAAAATAGGGGTGGTAGGCCTAAATGCGGCCGAATACCGGAAATAAAATTAACGTCGATAGAACTCAAATGAGAGAAAGAAAACTTTAATCAAAAACAAACTAAGATTTATTATGATCAACATAGGTAAATAGTAATAACAATGCATCAATGAATTTTAGAATTAAAGTAAAATTAGACACAAAGAGGCACTTATTATGCTGAGATATACTTTCGTACGATTGGACGACTGGGATAGCATGTCCGCTCAGTATGAGTCTGGTCGTAACAGTGATAAATTGTAGGGGGCGCGACAAGCGACAATAGCAGAAGTGTACAAGGTACCAACACCCTCCTCCGTAGGCGCGGGGGTAGCGCCAGACATTCCATAATCTACCTCCAACAGTAGTTTTGAGTCATTTCTTCAGCAAGGACATGTAAAGCTTTCTGGAAGCTACTATCACCTTTGGATAAAGCCATAGTAGCATCAGCTCTGGCACACCATCTTGTGCCGTTTGCTCTTTTCACAACTAGTTCAGAATTTTTGCTGTCATCAACATATTGCAACATAATTGCCCACGGTGTGTCGACACTGAGAAATAGTTGTGCATTGCTTGTAGAAGCCCATAGAACGCGAAACTGCTCCAACACAGCTTTTTGCCGCACATACTGCCAACTAAATGTAGCGAGTGTGCTGCTCACGGAATGTAGTGTACAAGTTGGTTTATATTTAAAAAATATGCATTTGAAGACCATTGTAGCATCCTGACATGTTTGCTGCATTGTCATAAGATTGCCTCAAGTTTCTTATATCAATGCTGCAATTTTTAGGAAAGTCAAAACAGTGCTGACAAGCGCTTCTCTAATGTGACTTTTTATGGGAATGAATTTTAGAAAGCGTTCTGTGCCACTTCACTATCAGATACTCTCACATATATAAGCCCTACTGTCAATTGATCCGTATGAGACATATCTGGTTTAGAGTCAACTTTAAGAGAAAAGTATTAATCTTCATGAATGTCCTTTATGATATTTTCCTGAACTTTACTTCCCATTTCAATTATTTCTTCACATATCGTAGAAGACAAATAGGAAGGTTTTCCTGGACCTTTATAGCCATATGTAGCAATATGTGAACTGAAAAAAGGGCCGTACTCCCCGATTAGGTCTAATATTCCTAAGTAGTTGCCATTAGGTTAAGAACCAATATGTTCTACATCACCGCAAAACTCTAATCCACGTGATAAGAAAAATTTGATTACTGACGCTACTCTCTGCAGAACTTAGATCCAATGTGTTCTTGTTCTTTATTAAATTGACTTTCCAAAGAACTGTCAATTAAAGTATGTATACGTCTTCTACAAATAAGTACCTGTACACATCCACGTGGCGTTGAACTGTCTTCGTGCGTTTTCATTCTTTGTGCCACATTCTTCCAGTAAGAAAATCCTTCCAAAAGTTGAGTTTGGCAAGCAGATATTTCACTAAATAGGATTCATGGAAAAAATATACATTTCCTGTGAATGGTGAATACATAAGCAATTCTCTTTTTACTTCACCGCTTACATGTTTTCGAAACATCATCAAGATAGAAAATTTTCGTTCACAATCATCATACTGTCTACATGAAACCGAAAAATCACTGTCAAAATGTTGACATTCCGTAGAATTTCTATTACACCAGAAATTTCGTATGTCTTCGGTAATATTTCACGATAATCCAATATCAATTTGATATTCTTGTACGAGATGGTTTCTGTTTTGAATATTTAAGGTGACATTGTACCCAAAAATTCATCAAATTATCGAAAAAAAATTTATTGACTTATTTAATACCTCGAATGCTTGCAAAATTTCAAACTTTACCTGTATTTTTTATAAAGTTACTGTGCAATTTTTGATGCTTACCGCAGACAAAACAAAACTGCCACGGCCCACTATTCAGATCATCTGCTAGAAAAGTGCCTGATAAAAAATGAATTATTTTTCTACCGCGCGCAAATAAAACTAACATATATACACTGGTGTCCAAAAGTTAAGCATAATTGATAATTATGTGAATAAAGAAGGAATTGTAAATCAGAATGGCGGGAAACGTGATATGCGAGTGTAAAATGGTTATAAAATAAGGAAGCAAATCAAAAGAATGATAAGAATTAATTTTATTATCCAAAGTAGCAGTTTGAAAGAAAACCGAGCATAGCAAGGATTCACACTTTAAAGAAAAAATGAAAGAAAACATTAAATAAAATACTGATGCTGCGGTTTAATGCGTGTGTTCACCTCTGACAGCCAGGCACCCTGCACAGCGATTTACCATACTTGCTATGAGATGATGAACGAGTTGTGAGCTCAAACGGTTCCAAGCTTCTTGGAGAGCTCTCTTCAGTTCTGCAACGGAGCTTAGTGGGTGCAAAAGGGCTGCAATTTGTCTCCCGAGCATATCCCATACATGCTCGATAGGATTTAAATCAGGGGAGTTCACAGGCCACGACATGCGCTGGATGTTTTCCGTTTCAAGGAAGTCGTCAATCAGCACCGCTCGGTGACATGGCGCATTATCCATGAATATGAAGTCAGGACCGACAACACCTTGAAACAAGCGAACATAAGGATCAAGAACTTCGTCTCTGTATCTTTGAGCAGTCACAGACCCCATGTCAAAGAAATGGAGGTCTGTGCGGCCGTCCATCATGATGCCTGCCCATACCATTACTCCCCTTGATGGAAAATGATGTCTTTCCGTTATGTTTCTTGGTTCAAAACGTGTTCCACGTTCTTTCCATATCGTTATCCGCCGAGAATCACTTCAGACTAAACCGGGACTCGTCACTGAAACATCACATTGGCCCACTCTCCAATGTTGATGTTTAAAACTCCAGTTCATACGAGCGCATTTATGCGCAGACGTGAGGGGAATGCAAACTGCTGGTCTGCTGGCATATGGGCCAGCATGTTTGAGTCTCCTGTAAACAGTTTGTCTCGAAATTCGTATTCCTATGGCGACTGTGAGCGCCGAACCCAGTGCTCTGGCAGTACTGCCCCTCTGACGTCGCGCACTTATTACCAGATATCGGTCTTAGCGAGGGGTTGTGACTCTTGGTCGACCTGATATTGGTTGTCGCGTAACATCTCCCGTTCTTTGAAACTTCTGCCACAGTCTTGAGATCACAGACTGGTCCACATTCAGAATTCGAGACACTTCGGTTTGTGAACGTGAGGATATCAGCATTCCAACGATTCTTCATTTCGTAAACATGTCCAGTTGGCGTCTTTGTGCCATCATTCACCATGTTTAATGGTTAACAACGTTCCTTCGCACAGCAGTTGCACGAAACTTGTCTGAACTGCCTATGCTGCGTGATTCGGTTTCTCCGCGTTCCGACATGCGCCTGTGTTTCGCGCAGGACGTAGTCGACTGAAAGGTTTTGCATAAACCCAATGTTTCTTCTTCACCCAATTAATATCCGCAAGAAATTTGAAATAATTTTACGAATATTTACTCCATGTTTTTCGCATTTTACGATTTATGCTTAACTTTTGGACACCAGTGTAGAACTATATGTGGATTGACAAATCATTTCAAGAAAGAATTATACAATTCATGCAAAAATTCTAGTTTGTGTATTGTTTATTGGGGGGGGGGGGCAGAGCAAACAGATTTGGTCAAGATTTAAAAGTTGTACCTTTTTTTTATGATATTATTATGAACTATTGTTTTATATTATTATAAGACTTCAAAATGGATTCTCCCAAAGCACAAATACTAAATCTCATTTTGATAACTCAAATAATTGAAAATCTAATTCGCAAAGAATAGCAAAACTCTCCCATTTTTATATATTTTTTCGGTGATATATATATATATATATTCCATGTATGTGAAATTCAACACAATTCAACATATTACTTTAAGTTGTAAAACTGAGCATGTGGAATTAGCTCTGAGGTGCGTGTATTTATTGTTTTTTTTTAATAATTATTAAAGTAATGTTTTATGAAATATTGATCTTTCATTTGTTTTCTTCTATAAATCATTATGCGAGTATACTGCTTAATTCTTACACATTTTTGCAATTTCTTATGGTAAGCAGTTTTAAATAAGCTAATTAACATTTCATAAAAGTTTGACTGTTCGATGAATATCATACACTATCCGGCCAAAAGTATCCGGACACCCAGTGGTATGGACTTAGAACGTCCTGAGGCACATATTAATATGATGTTGGTCCCCCTTTTTTGCATGGATGACAGCCTGCACACGTTTTGGAAGACTTTCCACCAATTTTTGATGGGTGACCATAGGAATTGCCTTCCAGGCGTCCATCACAGCTGAAGTGAGTGCTTGCAGTGAGGATGGTCTATTTGGCTGGCTACGTAACCTGCGCTCTAATTCGTCCCAAAGGTGTTCTATGGTATTTAGATCGGGGCTCTGAGAAGGCCAGTCCAGTTTTTGAACACCATTTCGTCAAACCACGTCTGTGCAAGCCTCGATGTGTGAATGGAGCAGTTATCCTGCTGGAAGAGAAATGGGCCTTCCCCAAAATATTGCCATAGAGTTGGGAGTGCAGCATTGTCCAGAATGTCCACATACATCTCAGTTCATGTTTTCAATCACAGGAACTAACGGACCCAGGCCAAAACACTAGAAACACCCCCACACCATTATGCTTCCACCACCAAACTTAACAGTCGGCACAATGCAGTCACTAAAGAAACGTTCGCCGGGCATCCGCCAAACCCAGACGCGTCCATCCGACTGCCAGACTGTAAAGCGAGATTCATCACTCCAAAGAACAGTTTTCCTCATGTCCATTGACGTTGAGCTCTACACCATTGCAATCGATGCTTCGCATTCTGTGGAGTGATGTTTGGCTTGTGAGCGGCTGCACGACTATGGAATCCCAAGTTTTTTAACTCTCGACGGACAGTCCTGCTGCTAACACTAATTCCTGATGAACTTTGGAACTCCTGAGAAATTTCTACCAACCAGGACTTGCGATTTTGTTTCACTACCCTTTTCAGAGTTCTGCGGCTGCGTTCTCCAAAAATTTTCGGCCTGCCGGTTAGTTTTTCTGCCGTTTCACTGCCTCGACGTTTCCACTTCACAATTACATCACTCACAGTAGATTTAGGCTTCTGTAGAATGTCCGCAATCTCACAAACTGATTTCCCACAAAGGTGGCATCCCACTATATTGCCACGATCAAACTCACTAAGCTCCTTTGACTTACTCATTGCCTCACAAACGCATAAATACAATCTGACAAACCACTACCAACACTTTTATAGCTTTCAATTACGTATCAAATTGCGTCACTCGCCAGAACCACTTTTTTAAGGGGTGTCCAGATACTTTTGGCCAGATAGTGTATCATGCTATTCATGGAAGGAAAACTTCAAACTGATATTTCTCCATGTTGAATTTTTTATCATATGCTATCATTCAAATCCATAAGGCATTTTTGGTAATTGAAGTAGGGATGTGAAATTTTTTATAAATATTCTAAAATTTATATTTTGTGAAACTGTGTATGGAATTAGCTCTATGCTGCGTAGTAATTTTTAAAAAATTTCCAAATCAAAATTGTTGCTTTTTTGAGAATTTTTGTATGTTTCACAACGAAAAAATTAATGTAAAATTAATGAGTAGAGCAATAAAAAAAACCACGCTCAATTTTATGTAGTATGTTATTAGACACTTTGAAAAAAAAATTTGAAATAAAATATACATATTTAAAAAAACTTTAGGAATTTAAGAAATGTTAAAAAATTTTCAAGAAATTTAAGTTTTACAAACATTTTGCAACAAATTTGAAATTTTTTATTTAGATTTATTACTTAATGATGACGTTTATTAAATACAATTAAAACCAAATTTCAGAAATTAAAAATAAAAAAATTGTAAAGATTGGTACCCAGTCTCCTTAACTGAACTTTCGCATCAGCTTGAATGTCATCTTGCAGCTGAACTTTATCTTCCTCTACTACAATCTTTTGTGGTGTAGGATCTACTGCCATAATTTCGCCTGTAGACGTGCTTAGAGAAGTTTCAAGTAGATTTTCCGTTGATGTTCTACGAGTGAAGTCATTTTGAAAAATATTATATGTTTTATTCATTTGTTCAGCAAACTTGTTCGATTTCTCTTTTTGATTTTTTCGTTTCTCTGCACCACTTGGGTATCTCTTTTTTATTAACGTCGACATTTGGGGATACGAAAATTTACAAAAAGAAAATAAAACAGTAATATTTTTAAGTCTCAGTTAAAAGTAAGCAAGAGTTTAGGGTCTGGAACAAAATTCACTTCTTTATGGACGTTGACTTTTTTTGAATTTTACTATAACTGGCCAAATGTTAACTTTAGAAATATATCTTATATAATTTACTTTAAGAAAAGATCATATTTTTTTGCAACGTCAACTGTGTTATATATATAAACCGAATTAACTAATAAAATAACTTAATCTAAACTAAGCCTTGATTATAAGCCAATCTCAGGAGAAAAAAGATAATATAATCAACCAAGATGTTCTGTACTCTGTATACAATCGAATATCCGGAGTCTGGACGAAGTCTGTGGAGCAACTACCCATCAGTAGGTGTAAATTGGATACAAGACAACGTTTACGTCACAGACTTGCGCTCTTGACATCAGACTTCTCCCTGATGTTTTTGGAGCACTAAAACAGAACACGCTCTTGAGGGGGCCCCTAAAAAGCGCGAGGCCCATAGGCAATTGCCTACTCCGCCTAATGAGTAATCCGGCACTGCAGACACTACATAAATTGTCTGCTCTTAATTCATAGCGCACAATATGTGTGTTATAATACTCAGCTGTGACGCAAAATTTATCTAAAAATCTTTTTGAGACATCATATTTACAATGGTGTAAGATAAAAAAAATCTGTTTTAGAAAAAAAAATTATTTTTAAATCAAAATTTAAAAAAATTATTCCACTAAAAAAAAGGACTCCAAATTTTTATGTATCAAAAGATTAAAACTTTTATAAACACTAATATTATGTAATTTTTTTTCAAATTGTCTTTTTACTTTTGTGCCAATTTTGTAGTGTCAATAAGACTTTTCTTAACGTTTAAATACACAGTTTGATGAAATTCAGATTACACCACGTGTAAGAAAAATCCCATTAAAAATGCTATTGAATTAAATGTAATAATTTTTTCGTGTAGCATGCAAATGCATATTTCCTCTTTTAGTATTTTAGAACCTAAAAATATATAATGTAAAACACGTATTTTTTTGTGGTTTTTACTACCAAATATTCATGAGAATTTTTTAAACAAATATTTATTATAAAGGGGAAAACATCAAAATTAAATGAAAGATAGACTTTTAAGATTCTCCATATAAATACATTACCCCCCCCCCCTCTATCAATTGTGCATTTTATTTTGTGCACTACTTTGTTTTCCGGAACAGTTTCAGTACATGCCAAGAATTGCCGTACATAAGTTGAAATACGTTTATCAAAATTTAAAAACTCATGTACATGAATAGCTCATGTATTTTGCAAATATTCCGTCAATATTGAGTCATTATTTCAGCATTCAAAATTTTGCCAGAATGTCAATTGATAGGGCAACTTACACAACCATTCCTTTTTGGGTAATCTCTGCGTTGTTCTAAATGTCATCAACATTCTCATATATTTCACATTTAACGAAAGTACTTGCACCTTTCATTTTGTCTAATGCAGAGTGTTTGTTTCCTTTAATACAGCGTTCACATGTTACGTTCTTGATTGCGGAAAACAAGCTTTGACAGAAAAGGTAAGGCAAGTACAACTTTTTCCGCTGTAAAGCTTTAACTAGATAGCTTTAGACAAAAACAATAAAAAATTTATAAAGCAAAAGATAATCTACTTCTTCTCGTTGAAAGGAAAACTTAAAAAGTGCAATGTTTGCTATTTAGGTTCATGTTTGATTGTAATCGACTGGTAGTTCCAAACCTTAGAAAGACAGTCAAAAATTGACAAATAATGCAATAGAATTTGTCAAGCCGAAGCTTCCTTTACTTTGAGAAAGCCCGTGCTTGCTTTTAAAATAGTATTCCGCCTACTTATGGCTAGATTTGAACATTTTAGTACTATTTTACTCAATGTAACAGGGATCATATGCTTCATATTTGGTGCTACAAATAACGACATTGGTGAAGTGATTTTAAACAAAATTAGAATTGGTTAGACTGCATAGATTTTGTTTTAGATATAATGAATCAATGCTCACGGAGAAAAAAGAAATTCTCAAAAATGACTACATGGACTTACTCAGTTTGAAATGAGTTTGTTTATATCAGATTTGAACGCATGCCTTTACAAATATGAGACATTACATGTACTCAAAATTTCAAAAAATGGTTAATTAACACTATCAAACAAATTAAAAAGATATTCAGGATTAAAAAAGTTTTTTTAATATACTGGCTACATATTTTAAAGATTGGGGTTCAACAACAAATTTAGTTCTCATAAATCTTCCGAACTATTTTTCGTTTCTACCACGCTACCCGCGGACGAACACATGAATACTAGATTGTTTTGATTTTGTAAGGCTTTTATAGGAATTTAGCGAAAAAATGTGATTATCTGCCTTTTTTTGGCGGATTACTTAAAAAAACAAATTTAAGAGGTATGTGGCTACGTTTGGAGCATTTTATTGAAACATAAATTTTCAACTAAAAAAACACTTTTTTCTTTAAAAAGGGTGTGCATAGAACTAGGAATTAAGGTTCAAGTGTAGTATAGATACTTGGCGATGTCAAATTTTTTTGGTGACCAAAATCGATCGCCAAGCTACTTCACTTAGCGATAGGTTTCCCGAAGCCAGAATGAATTCGTTATCTAACCAATAATATCTATATAAAATCGAAAGGGCCCTCTCCCCTATACTACACTTGAGTCAGGAATTAAAATACAATTCCACAAAATTTTAAATTATTTTGGATAGATTGGGAATTTTTAGTTAAAAATTGCAGTTACAGTAAACCTTGTATTGAAAATTCTAATTAATATATTCAAATAATATTAAAACTGCACACAAATAACATCATTATCTGTGCCTAGAGCGATAAGATTTACATTATTTTTTTGAAATTGGTCAATTTTTTTTTAAAAAAAAAGCATGTTTTTTCTCACAAATTGTATGTGCAATAAAATGCATAAATACATACACAGAGATTATAGTCTATAATACAAATAAAATAAAAGTTTTCTTAAAATGTTAATTCAATATCTTAAAAAGAAAACCATTTGTGAACTTTACCGTAAAGCCAAAAAACATAGTTTCTCAGACAATGCTTTTAAAGATTTAAATACAATATGAAAAATGTTCTACTAGTTGTACATTTCTTAAACTCACCATATTTATAGCTCAAACTCTTTAGCTTCATGTTTAACTAATTTTCAACCCTTTTGCTGTTTTCTGGAGAGTTTTATAGATTATAAAAATTGTCGAGTTTAGTAAAATTTTCATGAAAAATTGCAATTAGGATCATTTACACAAAATTCTAATGAATGTATTCAAATAATATTTATACAGTACATAAATAATGGAACATCTTTATATATTAGGAATTAAAAGATATGTATTACTTTTAAAAGTTTTTTAAATATGCCAAATTTTATGCAAAAACTCGATTTTTTAAAAAATTAATGATATTTTTTACATTTAAATGCAATGAAGTACATAAATACAGTGAACTCGAAAAGTGTTTGTACACTTGCAGTTTCCTATAAAATTTAATGATTTCGACTAATAAAAATTAATGTATAGAAATTGTAATTTTTTTATGATATCTGCAACTTGTTCTTAATGAAATGACATAATTATTTTTTTAAAAATAGCATAACTATTATTTTTAAAAATTAATAATCAAAAAGCTCCTGAAAAATTACGCCACTAAAGTCTTAGAACACTTAACAAAAATCTCAACATAGCTTTAAATATTGTATTTCTTTCTTAGTTTAGAACTTAGTAGGATATCTTTTAGTGTCCACAACAACTTTTGGACATCTTGATATAGATTTAATGAGTTTTTGTAATTTCTGCATCGATTTACTTCCATGCTTCTGTGATTATTATTTTTACTTCCCATTATGTGTTTATGTCATGTTTTTTATTTTAAATCTAGTTCTCCCCAAATATGCACTGCTGGGCTAAATAAATTGATTGAGGAGGTGTTACCACAAAATTTTGGGGCAGCTATAACGACACCAGCAGTGTACATTGAGAGCAGTACGCTTGGCTTCATTATCCTGTTAAAATATGAAGTCGTGTTCAATATCAAATTTTGGACAGACAATTTAAATTTTCTCTTTAAAATATTTGACTAGAGCTCATGATTCTCAATACCATCAAAAATTACCTAATTCTGTGGCTGATTTACGCCCCCACGCAAGAACACTTCCACTTCCATGGTTCATTCATCCAACTAGATTCTTGTGACTAAGTTTCAGAAAATTCAAAATTGACAGGAAAGTGATCGGGATGACAGAAAATTCAACATTTTTGGTTCTGATGGGCATATAATAGTTTTAAAGGAAAAAATGAGGCATTTAATCCAGTGAATTTATGTGGAACAAGAGCACCTCCATGCTTCAACACAGAGGTGTTCTTGCGGGGGAGGGGGGGTGTAAATAGGCTTCAGGAATTAGGTAATTTGGTATTTTTTGATGGTATTGAGAATCATGAGCTCTATTTAAATATTTTAAAGAGAAATTTTAAATTATCCTCTCAAAATTTGGATATTTCAGACGACTTCATTTTTTAACAGGATAATGACGCCAAGCGAACTGCTCTCAATGTACACTGCTGGTGTCTCTATAACTGTACCCAAAAGTTTGAAAACACCGCCTCAATCAATTTATTTAGCCCAGCAGAGCATATTTGGGGAGAACTAGATTTAAAATAAAAAGAAAACATGACATATAAACACATAATGGGAAGTAAAAACAATAATCACAGAAGCATGGAGGAAAATCAATACAGAAATTACAAAAACTCAATAAATCTATATCAAGATGTCCAAAAGTTGTTGTGGACACTAAAGATATCCTACTAAGTTCTAAACTAAGAAAGAAATACAATATTTAAAGCTATGTTGAGATTTTTGTTAAGTGTTCTAAGACTTTAGTGGCGTAATTTTTCAGGAGCTTTTTGATTATGAATTTTTAAAAATAATATTTATACAATTTTTAAAAAAATAATTATGTCATTCCACCAAGAACAAGTTACAGATATAAAAAAATTACAATTCCAAAATATTAATTTTTATTAGTCAGAAACAATAAATTTTATAGGAAATTGCAAGTGTACGAACACTTTTTGGGTTCACTGTATATACACAGAGATTAGATTTTGATTCATAACAGAGATAGAACTAAATAAAACATGTTCTGAAATTTTAAATTCAATATCTTAAAAATATTTTGTGTAGGGATCAGCATCTGGTTTTGTTAACTCCAATTCCAGTTTACTAATTATTCTATAACTTTGCTTCTAGATATTATAGAAACAAAAATAGAGTGTTTTTGGAATCTTTAATGTATAGTCTTTAAAATAAAAACACAAAAGTAATTTTTGAAAATTTTCACCAAAACTGCGAATTTTGGGTAGTCACATATCTTAATGAAATTTACTTGATTCATAATAAGTAGCATTGTTGATTTTTTGGGCACTTGCTTATAGGCAAATAATAATTTAAGTATTCCTTTGCTACATTGGAATAGTTTTATTTTCATATTGAACTTTAAAATAGCTTGCATGTCTTGAAAAAGGCAAGCCTACAAAATAAATTTTTGTTTTCAATTAGTAATCTTTTTAAGAGACTAATTTCTTGTAGATTTTAAAGAACTTTTCTAGCTTATTGGTAAACTTATGGAAAATGTCTTAAAAGTTCTCATAAAGAAATTATTTCAATACATTTATTTTATGGTTCCTTTATTGTGACTATAGTGTTTTGTTTATTTGGATGAAAATAAATGAAGTATATATATCAGATTCTTTATATTTAACCCAATATAAATATATTTTATGCTTTTACTCATTAAAGAAAGGTAGAGAAAAATTATGTTTTTACCATAAAATCTGGCATATCATGTATACCATCGTATTACATGCACTTATACTTTCAAGTAGCAATTTTTAATTTTTATGTTTATTTGCTGAGAATGTGCACCCCCATTTATCATGAAGAAACCTGAGATGTATGCGAGTCATGCTCTTAAAGTTTGAAAGTCATTTATTCGAAGCTTTAGTAAAAAATAGTATACATCTAGAAGTGCAACCCTTTAAGTTCATAAGGAATGCCATTTCTTTTAAATAACTATTATTTTGATCTATGTAGAAATCTAATTTTTTTTCCTGTGCTCACATTTTTTAAAGCTCTTATTTTTATACCTGGTATATAACGTGCACGCATAAAATTCAATCTTATTTTTTGTGTTAAAAGTGTGCACCATACACCAGATTTTACGATACATATTACCACAACAATGCCAATGTTCAAGATAACGTGCCAAGTTGGTGACCCTGATTTTGCATGTGTCGTATGCGCCAGATTGACTACCATGTGTTGTATTACATATAATTTCACCAATATGGTTGCAATATTATGAAAGTACCAAAAATTAATACAGCTTGGGTACAAAAACTCCTGTATGCAGGTATGTTGTACACAAGTGAAAAAACATAAATCTTGGTACTTACGTATTATCACAACCAATTGGTGACATTATATGAAACAAAGCACCTGTTTGCCAATTCAGCACGTTCAACACACAGGAACTCGGAGGGTACTTGTGTATTTTTGCGACAATCGCTGACTCTAAATAACTCGCTGAGTTGGCCACCCCGATTTCCTATGTGTGGTACACACTGAATTGGCTGCCAGGTGCTTCATTTCATATAATATAGCTAATAGGTTGCAATAAGACGCAATTACCAATCAGGGTTGCCAACTTGGTGTGTTATTATTAGATTTGGCATTTGTTGTGATAATACGTAATTTGTTCAGTCTGACGTATTTGAAGCACAATTAATTTAAATTATAGTTTTAAGAAACATGCTTTTTTGTCAAACTAAAAAGTAAGAAGTAAATCTTATATAAGAATAAAATGATTAACTAGAAAATTAATGTCATCGTGGTAAAGGCGTGGGGTCCTCTGTACTACATTTTTACACTAACTCTGCATTTTGGAATAGAACTAGTAAGAAATTATAACAATTGATATTGAGCACCCCACTCTTTTATATGCAGTTATTATTTTTCCAGTTTCAATTTTATTTTTTCTGCTTTTTTCTTGGCATTTCTAAATACCCTTTGTTCTATTTCTTTAAATCCTGGCATTCATATTTTTCTAATTGGTTTTCTATAAAAAAAAAGTACTTATGTTTTTGCTTCTTAATGTAATTCCTTTTTTGCCAGGAATAAGCCATTCTTTTAAATTATTGTCATGTTGAGTTCTTAGTGGGAGACCATCATCATTGATTGAATACTATTGGATGCCAAAATTTATTTGCAGCGATTTCAAAACCACTTCTAAAAGATGTTTAATGTGTAGTGTACTGATAACAAATTAGTTCCTGTATATATTGTTCCAATGTGTGGTATTTTTTTAACTGTTGTTTTTATAAATGTGAAATTCAGGTAGACGTGCAATATTTATAAAAATTGTATTTTTTAAATCTTTTATCTTGTTTCTAAATTATGAATGCTTTATTTTTAATTTGCACTAATTTCATTTCTGCTTGTTAGTACAAATCTTGATTTTTAATGTTTCCACTCATAATTTGTTTTAAATTTTGCATATAGCTCTGAATTTTTTAAAAAAAATATTTTATGGATAAAATTAATTTATGAATTTCATACATTTTGCACTTTCTGCCAAAGACCATTGGTTTCACATTGTAGCCTTTGTCCTTATGTTCTAAATACTCATACAGGTATAGCATATCACTACATGTGTTATGCTAAATTTTGTAGATAGTAATTTCGAAAACTATATAATTATGAACAACCTTTGTAAAAATTTTACTCTAATGAGAAAACTTTCAAAATTCCTTTCAGAACCAGCTATCTATAAATTCTGCAGTAAATAATTTAGATGACTCGCATATCCTAACATGTAATTTATTTGAAACAACACTGTTTGAAAGGCATTTTCACTCACATTTTGTAACTCAAAGACATGATTTGATAAAAAAATTAAAAAGTTGTTTATTTATGTACTTTACACACTTTCCTATATTTACAATGATAATTCAATATATATTACACTAAAACATAATCTGTTCTGCACAAATAAGGATGGAGTTGACTATAATATGGATTAGATAGTGTTTATAAAAAAAAAATTTCAAAAATTTCACTTATATTCTTGTTTATTTTTTATGTATATATGTATGTGTACAATTTCCAGAATAAATATTTCAACAATATGATTTTGGTTTGTTTTATTTTTCTTGTTAACAGTGAATAATTGAAAATAAAATGCTGTATAAAGTAGAAAAATGGCTAGATTATGATTCTGTTGCTCCTTGGGATGTTATTTTTTCTTTTAAATGGGTGCAGAAGAAAAACTTCTCTAAAAACTCTTTCCAGTTGGTTAAAAACTTGTTTATTTTAAATGTTTTTTAATGCAAAAATCTACTGTTTTAGTTGTTTTTACATTCTTCTAAGGACTGAAATTTTTAAGTATTTTAATTTTAAAAAAACCATTAACTTAAAAACTATAATATTTGTTTTCTTTGGTGATAGGAGAGTGTAAAATCAGTTGATTTAACAAAAAACGATCTTAATTTTTAATATAGCAATGCATTTTCTTTATTTCCATGTGGATAGATGTTTCTATTTAAAAAAAAAAATGATATAAAGAGTACTTACACACCTGGGCCTAATGAGTGTTAGTTTAGTCAAAAGGTTTTTTTCTTCAGGTTACATAATATGTAAAAAAGCTATTTATTTCTGGCATTGTTTTGAAATTTTTACTTAGAAAAATCTGTTATTTATCATAATGTTTCCTAGATATTTCTAATAACTTATTATTGAAGGGCTGAATTTTTTTAAATAAAAGTTAATTTTCTGCTTGTATATGATTTTAAGGAAACAATATAATGCTTCTAGAGAAACATAAATATAAATAATGAATCAAATTGCTTCTGGAACTAGTTCAAAATGCATACACATTTGTTTAACTATTACATCGAATTCATTTTTGCAGTTTTCAAAGATTTATATTTGCGGTAAAAGTTCGAAGACATGCAGTTTGGGATCAAATAATAGTTGCATTTTTTTTTCTCGAAAAGTAATATTTTTGTTGATACTTGCGTATTGTCGCCACCGTATTGGTGACATTATATAAACGAAGTACATGGTTGCTAATTCAGCGCGTAGGACACATGCGAAATCGTTACTGCCAAAATTTGGCGAGTTATCTTTAACTTAGGCACTTTCGCGATAATATGCGAGTACCTTTTTGTTTACACACAATAAATGTAAAATGAATTTTGATTTTGAAGTTAAGTGTAAAAATTTCATGAAATGAAAATAAAATAATACGTAAGATGTAGAAAGTGAAAATTTACAACTCGGTATCACATTTTTAAATCCCTTAAGATTTGGGTTAATAAATATTTTTCTGTTAAAGATTCATATTAGATCAACAGTACCGAAAATAAATGCTATTCATACTCATTTTATTGTTTTAACTCATATTTGATACACTAACAGATTCAAATATGAGTGCATTATATACTCATATCGATCTTTCATTCTCAAAAATTTGATCCCGTAACAGGTTCAAAAATGAGAATGTACTTGTGTCTCGATATGAGAATATGCGATTCTCAGATTTGAGTAAGCGTGCATCGGAGCTATTTTGAGAATGTGAA